>CM040175.1:21263000-21308000 GCA_022606695.1 Vaccinium macrocarpon
CCACACCAATAGGGTGAAAATCTGTGCACTGCCCCTGTTTTAGGGCTGCTGCCCCTGTTTTCCAGAGAACATCCCCTGTTTTGGGGTGGTTTTAGGCCACCCTTTGATGCCCGTTTGGTCCCCGATCGTCCATTTCATCGTATCTTTGAACAATACTATCATTTTGAACACCGAATCCACATCAAACTCATAAAATTGACCCTTCGACACATGAATTAACAAAATTTATGTTTGACGTACCGGACACGCGCCGGTTGACACATTTTGGTGAAAATGGTGAACCTTTGAAAGAGATGGGATTTTTGGGACTTTATGAAAGATAAAGATTTTTAATATGAAATTGTTGGATAAAATGAACTCTAGGGATCACCCGTTTGGTGTCCCTGGCCATGGGTGCACGGAGCCCGCGAAATCCGGCAGGGGTGCACAGAGCCCATGAAATCTGGCAGGGGTGTACAGAGCCCATGAAATCTGGCAGAGGGATATTTTCCCTATTAAAGTTGAAGATTGTTTTTCTTATAAAATATCAGTTGTTGTGAATTTGGACAAAATTGGCATTTTTGCCAAAATTGACTTTCCGTTTTTTGAAATGAGAATTTTGGGAAATTGCTTGGATTTGGTTAGATATTTGCAAGGTTTTGGGACACTTGGATACGTTTTGGGACACTTGGATACGTTTAGGACACTTGGACACCCTTTGATTACCTTGCGGTTCAATCATAACCTTCCGTCTATTCTAACTTGTACATTGGTCATGCTCACTCCATATTCATCTATTATGTATGTATCATGTTCATACACCTACCGTTAGTAGAATAGTTTTCCTACTGGGCTAGTGAGCTCAACATATAAATTTTCAGGTACACGGCATGGAGCATGAAGTTGGATGCGTGTGGTGTGACACTTATATGGAGCGCGTTCATGCATGAAGTTATTTTTCCATCTTTGTATTTTGTTTTGGGAAAGATGGTTTTGTAACTTCCATATGGTTATCCTTTTGACTATTTGATCAATGTAATAATTTTTTTAAACCTTGTACTTATGCATTCGGGTTACGGACGATAGTAGATAGACCTTGTTATTCGAAATGGTGAGATTGTATCGTGTTGATTTGGACTATCTTAAGAAAATTGTGAGACTTTAACTTATTCCATGTGAATCTTATTTATCTTTGAGTTATTAAATTTGAGGGCGTGACAAATTGTTTATGGATGCCTTCTCAGAAGAGGCATCCTAAAACCTTTGGACCCTATTCTTCCTCTCCCTCTCCCTCTCTCCCGCCTCCGCCTCCCTCCTCCCCTTTTTCCCCTCATCCGCATTTCGGTTTCCGGCTTGGGCAGCACTATTGGGTGCGGCTCTTCTCTGCCTAACAGCTCGTCGGTCCGGCCGTCCACGCTGCGATCTTTGCTGGAAGATTGTAGGTTTCTGGCCTAACGGCCAGTGGTGGTTTCTGCGTTCGTTTTGTTGGTGGAACTTGGTGGTGGGTCGGAGGTGGCGGCTTTTGTGGGTGGTGGGCGTTTTAGATCTGGGTTCTATTTCTTGGTTTTGCTTTTAGGTGGCTGCCATGGAGGTTGAGCTTTTAGGCGGTTGGTGATGTTATGTATTAAGGTGTGGTGGTTGCGGCTAGCAGCGGAGCGGAGTGGCGATTGGAGGAGATGACAGTAAGGTGTTGGCCAAGAGGTTTGGTTTTCTACAGCGCTGTAGGTATGTTGGGTTTTCATCGGGGAGGGATGAAAGTGCAGATACGTTTTTTGGTGTTTCACCGGAGTTTTTTCCGGCGACCGTGTTGTGGCGCTTGGGTGTATGTGCAGAGGGGCTTGATTGCATTTAATGGGCTTAATTGTTTTTACAGCTTGTATTGGGAATTGTTGGGAGCTATTGTATTAGGAGGGTGCATTTTTATTTTTGGGAGTTGTTTTTTCGGGATTGGGCCCTTTGGTGCGTGTTGGTATCTTACCAACATGGCGTTTTTCTTATAAAATTGTGAGGTGAGGGGTAGTTTAGGCTTCTGCGAGCTCTAGAAGTAGGAGGGTTCTGGTCCTTTGGAGACTATCTCAATGCAGGGTCTCTTCTGTTGTTCTAATTTCATTTTGCCCTTTATGGAGATGAAATTTTCTTTGCCGATCAAAAAAAAACCTTTGGACCCTATGCCAACACCCAACCCTCTTCCGCCTTGCTACGACGCTACCAAATACTGTGCCTTTCACCAAACCCATGGCCATCCCATGGATAATTTTGCCCATCTCCATTATGAAATTCAAGACCTCATTGACAACAAATCCATTTCCCCACCGAAAGCCAAACCCAACATTGTTGCCAACCCTATGCCAAACCATAATCAAAACCAATTTGGAGTCAACCACATAAATACCCATATAATAGCCTTTGACCCTAGCCAATACATTGTCCCAGTCGACCAACCAAAACCCATTTTGACCTACCCTTAGACACTATTGTTATCAATATGATTGCTACAACTTCAAAGCACGTAGGTAGCCTTCAAAGCATTTGGGCTCTAGACGAAAAGGAAGAACAGGTTGGAGAAATGAGTTGGTGAGCTATTAAGAAGGAATTGGAGGAAGCAGCAAAGACATTTGGGACACAAAATTCTGAACAAGTTGTCAATGTGTCAAAAAATTGGGAAGGTAAAGTGGTGGTGGGAGAAGAAGAAGATTTATGGAAACCAGATTGTAATGAAGAAGTATATGAGTTTGGATATGGCGACGACTTGTGAGATCTGAAGATAAGAGTGAAAGTTTTGAAGTCAAGGAAGATTTACGGGCCCTGAAAACTGAAGTAAATCATCTGACAAGAAGTGGCAGACACTACAAACTGGCCCATCTCGTTGGGGAAGAATCTCCTGAAGCAGCGGTGACAAAAGATGCAAGAAAAGAAGATCTAGGGGAGATGATGAGGTACTGAAACAGTTGAAATGGACAAGAGCTAATAACACTTTGTCGCAACTAATTATGGCCTCTCACAAGCACCAACAAGCAGTCTTAAAGGCTTTTAATAAGGTCCCCATTTCTATAAACACCTCACCCAAGCAAATGGTGGCCATGTTAACCTCTGCGAAGGTGACAAATGCAATCACATTCAGCAACAAAGGCCTTCCACTCAAAGGTCCTAATCACAACAAGCCACTATATGTGAGGGCAAAATGTGCAGGGAAATGGATAGCAGGAGTATTGGTGGATAATGGTTCAGCTTTGAATGTCTGTCCATTAAGAACTAGTCAATGTCTGGGCTTAAAACACAAAGATTTCTCTCCATCCAATCAAGGAGTCCGGGCATATGATAACAGAAGGAGAGAGGTGGTCAGATTAACAAAGATCCCAATAGTGAGAGGAAAATTGGAAACAGAGGTGGAATTTCAAGTCTTGGAGGTACCATCATCATTTTACATGCTTTTGGGGAGGCCTTGGTTACATGACCCTGAGGTGATGGTTGTTTCATCCACCTTGCACCCAAAAGATCAAACTTGTCAAAGGGAGTGGAGTAATTACCATTCTTGGAGAGGCCACTGTCTGAGTCCCCACTGAAGATAATGCATCGCTATTGGAAATCATGCACGACAAAGGAGATCTTTTGCTATCCAGATTTTCCTTTGTGGAATCTCAGGCGGTACATGCTTTGATGGTTGATGACAATTTCTATCTTAATCCCACCATTGTTGCCATGATGAAGAAAATATCATACTTCCCTGGCCTTGGATTGGGACGTCACTTATAAGGAGTTCCTCAGTTTCTAGACTTTTCAACAAATGGACACCATTTTGGGCTTGGCTACAAACCGACACTGGAAGATTGGGCAGAAAAAGCTAAGCAAGATCGAGCACGTGCCAAGGCGAAGAAAGAAGGCAAACTCTTTGATTTAAAAATGAAGCCATACCACAAGACTTTGAACGGACAGTTTGTGAAAGAAGGAGAAGACGTGCTTTTTTTGTGGGTTTGACGAGCCACTTTATGATTAGGAGACTGGGAAGAGGTATTTGGGGTTTGAAATTTTCTTTGGACATCAACTATCTGATAGTGAGGATGAACCAAATGAGGTGCTGATATTGGCAACAGGCAACGAAGACCGGACTGAAAATCTGGAACATGCTAACCTAGATCTTCTATTTGACCAAGGATTTGATCCCATGAATGTAAGCCAAGATGCTGCTGTGATGATGCTTGGCGCTGAAGATTATGTGGACTACTCCAGCTTTATAATGGATGTTGTAGAAGATTATAAAAATTGGACTTTTGATGTAATTGGTGACAATGATAAGTATGAGTCCAAGTTTGAGTCTCCTTTTCAATTTCTTGTTGAGTCTGTCGGGCATGTGCCAGTTGGCAAGCCCAAGTATTCCTTTTCTTTTGAATTTGAGTCCGAGTTTGTAACTGAATTTTCAAATATCAATGAAATAAATCCATAATTTGATTATCTTGTTGTGCCAGAAATAAATTTTATTGATCCTGAAGAATCTTTTGAAATTGAAGTGGATATTCTTCAAGAACTGAAACTTTTTCTTAAAAAAGAGGAAGAAAGGAATGCTTGTCCTATCATGGATGAGGTTGTTTCAATAAATTTTGGTACAGAAAAGGATCCTCGCTTGGTTCAGATTTGTTCTACATTGTGTCCCGAAGAATGTGATCGTTTGATTGAGTTATTGGAAGAGTTCAAAGATGTCTTTGCATGGTCCTATGAAGATAAGCCTGGAATCGATCTTGAGATTGTTGAACACAAGATCTTGTTGTTTCCCGATGCCAAGCCTGTCAAACAAAAGCTGAGAAAAATCAGACCAGATTGGGTGTTGAAAATCAAAGAAGAGGTTACTAGTCAAATCAATGCGGGTTTTCTAGTGCTGACCAAGTATCCAACTTGGGTTGCCAACATTGTGCCTGTGCCCAAAAAAGATGGTAAGATCAGAGTGTGCTTGGATTTTAGAGATCTAAACAAAGCCAGCCCGAAAGACAACTTCCCATTGCCTCATATTGACGTCCTTGTTGATAATATAGTGGGCCATGGTTTGCTTTCGTTCATGGATGGGTATGCTGTGTATAATTAGATTCTGTTGGCACCAGAAGATAGGGAGAAGACAACTTTAACGATGCCGTGGGGAACTAACTACTACCAGGTCATGCCGTTTGGATTGAAGAACGCAGGAGCAACTTATCAACAAGCTGCCACAACCTTGTTACATTACATGATTCATAAGGAAGTGGAGGTGTATGTTGATGATATGATCGTAAAATCTAAAGATAGAGAAGGACATAACAGAGTTTTGAGGAAATTCTTTGAGCGGATAAGGAAGTACATGATGAGGTTAAACCCCAAGAAATGCACATTTGGAGTCACTACAGGAAAAATGTTGGGTTTCATGATCGCTACCTGAGGAATTGAAGTGGACCCTTAAAAAATCAAAGCCATACTTGAAATGCCAACACCATACTTGATCGTTGTCAAATGGCTTTGGATGAAATTCGATGCTACCTCCAAAATCCGCCAATTTTGTCACTCCCTAAACTGGAAAAGCCACTGATCCTTTATTTGTTAGTGACTGATTCGGCGATGGGATGCTTATTAGCACAAGAAGGGGAAGCAAAATCTGAGAAAGCCATTTATTATTTGAGCAAGAAGATGGTGGGTTGTGAGGAACGCTACACGGCATTGGAAAAAGACATATTGGGCTTTAGTATGGGCCACTAAAAAGTTGAGGCACTACATGCTTGCACACTTAGTGATGCTGATTTCTCGAATGGATCTACTTAAGTATCTGTTTGAGAAACTAGCACTCACTGGGAAACTAGCGAGGTGGTTACTCTTATTGGCTAAATTTGATCTCAAATATGTAATGAGGAAGTCTGTCAAGGGGAGAGTTGTCGCAAAATTCTTAGCTGATCACCCGGTGGAAGGAGGAGAAGACATAGAGTTTGAGTTTCCATATGAGGACCTTATGACACTATCAAGCGATGTTTGGATTTTGTATTTTGACGGGGCATCAAACCAAAATGGGTTTGCAATAGGCATTCTGCAGATTTCATCTAATGAATCCCATGTCCCATTATCATACAAGCTAAACTTCAAGGTGACAAACAATCAGGCAGAATATGAAGCGTACGTTGTTGGGATGGAAAGAACATTGGAATTAGGTGTAAAGAAGCTGGAAGTAATCGGTGACTCAACTTTGGTGATATCTCAAGCTAAGGGGGATTAAAAGGTAAAGGAGGAGAAGCTGATGCCTTACTTTCAATACCTGGAAGAATTGGCTTTGAAGTTTGAGATGTTGACGTTTATGCATATGCCACAGCTTAAAAATCAATTCGCGGATGCGCGGATGCACTCACTACCTTGGCGTCAATGATAGAAATACCTCTCGCGTTACGAGCAAAATTTGCAGAGTTTTCCAAAATGGAGGGGGTTTCAACCCAAGCAAAAAATGAGGTTTCAAACAACAAATAACCATAAAAGAGGGATATATCAACAACCAATTCATGAATTTATCAACCCAATACACAAAACCCAAACTCATTCATGATCCAAACTCAATTTCATGGAGATAATCAAGTTAAACAAGAAATTGTGAACAAGAACACCAACAATGCAATCATTCAACAAATATGCACTTAGAGAAGGTAGAAAATTGTTCCCTACCTCAAGAATTTGCTCCAAGTCAACCCAAAATGAATTTATAGATCCCCAATTTGAGCAATCTTGTTTTTGGCCCTCTCGGTGTGAAAAGATGATGCTTGGGCTCCCCAACACGCCGTAGATGATGAATATAAGGTTGAATCTTGAGTTTGAGAAATGTGGGAGGTGGATTTGTGGTGGAATTTGAAGGAAATATGGAGAGGAAGAAGAGAGAGCGGTTGCTGCCCTTAGAGAGAGAGAGAGAGAGGTGCATTTTTGCCCCAAAAATCTGATCCAATAGTATATATATACACTAAAACCCTGCTAGATTCGAAAACCCTCATGGGCGACCTAGGCAAAATTTAGGGTTCAAAATAAAAAAAAGAAGGGTAACCGTCATTCGATGATTAAGAAAATAAAATAACCTGCTAGATTTGAAAACCCTCATGGGCGACCTAGGCAAAATTTAGGGTTCAAAATAAAAAAAGAAGGGCTCGCTAGACCTGAAACCTGAAAGGGAGGTACTAGGTAAAATGTAGAGCATAAAAAGGAGAGTGTTAATACCTGAGTGAACCTAAACCTGTTTTATTTATTTGAGATACGTAGGTGACCTTTTGCCTAAGGTTGCCAACGTAAAATTATTTGGTCAAAGATTGGTCAATGGTCGTTCATTTCTCAACCTGTGTCGTTAAAGAATTCATTGTACACTACTTGAAGGCTTGTGTGAAATTGGAGCAGTTGATCATGTGAAAATTATCGAGAATTGTGCAAAAGGGATACTTTTCAGTACCGAGTTTTATTGATGCTTGATTTCATACATAACAAGATGAAACATGCCTCTCAAACAAGAGATTCTCAAATTATTTCACAAGAAACTAAGGAACAAGCTTTTATTCTGGTACAATGAGATAATGAAAGGTCTAGATCCTCTTTCTTTTTATCTTGCGTTCTTTGTTTTCCCTTTCTCTTATGTCTTTGTCTAGCCACTTCACATATCTTTTCTTCAAACTGGTGTCGAATACATTTTGTGCTGGTGGCTTCTAACGGAATGGCCAAGACCTTTAGTATTGTGTGAGTGTTTGTGCATTGCAAGAAGGATCAAAGAGGACCTCTGACTCTGTGGGAGGCAAGCCTTGCTCATGACCGAACTGCCACAAAAAACGACATGAGATATAGAAAGTGAAACCTGTTATGCTTGCAATTCCAACCACCTGGAAGTTCATATTCTTCATAGTCATGTCAAGGAGATCAATCAAATCACAGAGCCCGTTGATGTCACATGCTTTCAATGTGCAAAACCACTGGCTCCAACCCTCCGTGGTGTTTTGATACTTGAATATTTCCCGACTCTGGAAGCATGTTGCCTCATACTTTGGAGGCCTTTCGGGTTTTGCTATGAGTTTGACCTTCTCGAAAAGCCACATTTGCAAAATTCATGTGAGCTTGAGTTTAAAAGAGAGAAAATGATTGAGTGAACCAAAGAAAGGTGATGCTTTCCTAGCTACCGGTATCCCACTTTGATAAAGCCTTTCCCTTTTTAACATTCTTAACTACCTTTTCTTACCCAAGCCATTTCTATTGTTGACCATCTCTTTCAAGCTATTTTCCTCTCCCGTACTATTCTCGTGTTATACCCAACCATTTTTTGTCCCCTACCATTTTCTCACCCCTCATTTCTCATCCTAAACCTTGTTCTCTCTTTGTTTTTACCTCATTCAAAAAAATACATAAATAAAAATCTTGTAGTATTTACTACAACAAATTTCAAAAGGGAGATGAAGAGATACTTGAAGCAATAAAGGACTGCCGAAAAACAAAGTCATGGTTTGAGAATGAACCTTGTCCAAACCCAATAGTGTCTTAGCCAAAACCATAGGAATGAAATTCTCGCCCTATGTGATTTGCACATCCACATCCACCAATTTCGGACTAACCCTGCCATCACTCGAAACCAAGAGATATCGAGCCAACAAGCAAATGCACATAGCAAGTTGGCGTCTGCTCTGACGCTTATGGTCCAAAAGATTGCAGTCGGGTTGAAATTTGTCCATAATCCTCGAAATATTAAGCTCATCTCCTTTCACCAAGTTAGCGGCTTTGTTTCGATTCAACCCAAGTGAATTCATTAGCAGCTTACGCGTGCTAACAAGTGGAGTAGGAATGACAACAGTCAACGGAGTCTCAGTTATGGCACTCAAGGAGAGCGTTGAACTCCTCAATGGTGGGGCAAAGCTCTTGGTACCCAAATCTAAAACGTGGAGTTTGGGGTCCCAATGATTGACCGCCACATGCAAAACTTGCAATTTGAGAGTACCCGGGTGGAGATAGAATAAGGAATTCATATTGTAATTAGCAAGGTTCAGACGCACGACTCTCCGGAATTCGGTCATAAAGTTGTTAAGTGCGCCAGAGAAAGATGAAAAGGCCATTGGTTTTGGTTATCTTTTCTTTTGGAGTGAAGAAGTTGTGAGAGCTTTGAAGTACTGGAAAAGATGGAGCAAGATTTGAAGGGGTCTGAATACATCGGAAAATGATGCTTTCTTTGTACACTATATCTTCAAAACAGACCCCAATGCAAAGCAAATTGACAAAAATCACCTGTGCGGGAGCATTCTTGCGGACGCAATACCGTATATGGCGGAAACAACACAAGACCTTGCGGACCCAAGGCAGTTGCTGAAATTTTTTGGTTGGTTTTTGTTGCTTTCAGTCCTAGCCTAACATCACGATGTCTCAACTCAACAGCAGATAACAACAAACAGCAGCAGAAAACAATAGTCCATTTGTCCTTTTAACCACATTCTATTCACCCATTCATAAATCAAATAACCCCGTGTCGGAGTCATATTCATCCTGTTCATCAAATGCATTGAAAGTGAACTTTTGAATTCTAAACTAAGCCCTAAAATTTTCAATTTTTCAGAGCAAAGTAAACATGAATATGGCATCCACTATGATGATCGGCGAGTGCATAATGTTTTACAAAAAGGATCGGATCAAAGAATCGTCATTTACAAGCAAAATAAAAAGAAAAGCCTAGGTGTCTAAATTCATTTCTTAGCCTTCTTAGGTGGACGGTCTGTGTTCATGTCCTCTGCATCTTCATCTTCCTCCTCCTCAGTGGTGACATCATCCCCATCCTCCTCTCGACTCTCATCCCTGTCACTATCATCTTCATCTTCATCATTGTCACTCTAGGAGGAAACCACGGGAGAAGGGATTTCGGAATGCCATCTTACCGTAGCTTTCTTGCCATGGGAACTTGTAGCAATAACATGTCCACGAGATGCAATTTTCCCACCTTGAATTTGAATTGAAGAATGCTGCATCAAAATTGAAAAAGGAAATCCATAAGATAAGGAGTTGAATTTGGGATGCTGAAATGCAAAGAGGTAAAGTTGGTATTGTAGGAGCAACCGGAGGTCCATGACTGGTTGCTATTTCCTTCCCCTTTCGAGTTTGCGTTGGGGTACTCTTTTCAAAAGTCAAGAAAGGAAAATGGAAAACATCAGAAACATTTCAAGTGCATATTGAATTAAATGCATATGAAATATGGAAAGGTGGAAACAAAAGTTTAACCATTTTCTGGGGAACTGGAGCCTCACGCACGGATAACGTTCGCTTTTTTTTGAGATTGTGAAAAGAAAAGGGGCGTTAAATACTATTTCAATATGTATTGAGAAATGCATAATGAAAATATTGAAAGACCAAAAAAAAAAAAAAGAGGAGTATAGTTCATACCGTGGTAGAAGGAAACTCTAGGCCAGCTGTCATCATCACCATAACCATTTACTGGACAAGCATCTCAAAACTGCTGATGGTGACCAAGATAGCTTCAAGATGGTCACGAGGCGCCTGAGAAAGAAAAATCGCATTATCACTTCACAAATGATGCAAAATGTAAATGAGTTCTAGAAAGTGAAATGAAGGGCGTAGTTTGAATCAAACCTGTACAAGATCAGGTTGAAGAGGATACACGCTTTGATCCGGACAAGAAATGTCAATGAATCTTTTGCTGCCATCTTTTAGAACATAGTCCACTTGATGAGGTAGATCGGGCAATTTTATACCTCGAGAAGCCTGTGTTCTATCTCTCCCAATCATCATGGCCGGCTCAACTCTAGCCCTTTGTTCTATTGGAGAGTTGATCTAGGTTTGGTCAGCACTGAAAGGCTTCAAAAGCCGCAACTCCTTATATATACGTACCCCGCGTAGTCCCCACCATCCTCCAAAAATTCATCCATGTCTCTACCATCAAACCACCCCATCAACTCTTTCATCTCCCCACTTCTCGAACTTAGCAAAGGGATAGGTTTCGGCACCCTAAAAGTATCATACGCTAAGGACTGCCTCACCACCCTTTCCCCTAAATACCACTCCCTACAAAATGGACCATCCAATAATATCCTCCGCCCTGTGGCCAACCTACTACTCAATAAATCTGGAGTTGCTTTTTCCTCAATCCTGGTCCATACATTCCATTTCACCTGCATTGGCATTGATTGGAAACAAAACAAAGGAAAGGAAAAGAACAAATTAGAAATGAGTTGCCATTGATACCTGATTCTCTTGTAACCTATCCAGAAAAGCCCGATAAGTCTCCAAGCTCTTTCCACCTTTTATTGTTCCCTGTGAAGCCTTTTGCCATTTCAACCCTCGAGGAACCACTGATTTGTCCTTAAAGGTTGTTTTTTGGGACGAACATCCCTAGAAACTCGTAACTCCAAATCTGAATTCAAAAGAGAAGGACATCAGTAAAAAAGGTAAAAAGGAAGGCAAACAAGTAAGTGAATGAGAATGAGAAGGTGAATACCTCCCAAACCTGCCAATAACCCCCCATGCTTGGCTTTTTGCTCCGAGAAGCATCACTCATATGGCCGTAGAGCAGGGCAAGAGCAGCACCTCCCCAATCATAATCTTTGACAGTAGCCAAATCTTTCATTGCTCCCAAATAATGCAAATGTACCCGGCTATCCTTGTTTGAGAATAAGAAGAATCGGGCCAATTGTTCAAATTCTTGCTTGGTTGTACAAACCCGACCGCCTTTATATCATTCTGGAAGCACTCATAGAACCAAGTATATTTCACTGTGGCAGCATCATTGATCTTCTTGGGAACCCTACCCAGAAAATACTCCAAGGTGCCATGATTCTTGAAAAGCTTCATGTCATATGGGATTAACTTCCCCCCAACCTGAATTCCAGTAATCGCAGAAAAATCCAAAGGAGTGAGTGTGGCCTCTCCAAATGATAGGTGCAGTGTGTTGGTGGTGTCACACCATCTCTCTGCTAAAGCTGTCAACTGCACGTAGTCATTACTCGTTTTGCCGAGTATATCTACGAACTCTTTGAAACCCGTGCCATCCACTAACTTCTTTGTCTCGGGAGGAAGGGCATTGTAGAACTCTTTCACATTTCCGGAGCCACCATATCCCCGGACGTAGCTTTTTGCCTGCAAAATCTGACAAGCAAAATGCGAAAAGGGAGGTCCGCACAGTCAGCAAAAAGAAGTGATCATAGTTTTCTTTAGTAAAAGTAGACATGCATTACAAAAAAGGAAAAAAGTGCATTAGGATAGTCATACATGCATGCATTTATTCCAAAAAAATGAGAAAAGAAAGAAAAAGAGTCAGCATAGCTCCCATGCATTAGTATAGAATTGCATCACGCATTAGAAAGTCACAATGTTTTGAGTCTGGTTGAAGCCAAGATTTATGTACATCATCAAGTCAAATATTTTCAAGATACGATTAGCATGGTGTGTATCATTGGCATTCACCTCTCCTATATGCATTTGATTGGATCATGTTGTGAAATAATTTTTGCTCAAAAGTTGCATTTGTTCATTAAGTCGATTAATAGTCGCTCCATGTTTCATTTCCCATACCATATAAGTTCATTCATGTGTTCGTTCAAAGTGTCTAAGAAGTCATTTATCTCAGTGTGTTGCATGTCATTGTCAACCTAGATGTCAAATGTTCATGTCCTTCATAGCACATCACTCTTAAGTTGCATTTATTTGGTCTAGCATAACATTCACATGTCAAAAATTCAAAAAAGAAAAAAGAAAAAAGGAAAAAGAACACTTTATGAGTTTGCATTAACAAGCATTGCATTTTGAATGAGCATAATTCATACGTGCACCCATGTCAATTCATAATTCCCATATCCATCTCATAATCCAAGGATTAGCCATCAACGCAATTTGAAAGTGGAGAATTCAAGGAATACCTCTCGGTTATAAACTGAAAGATGTTTGTTTGTCTCCCGTAAAACCACTTCGGGCTCATATGCCACATCTCCAGGATTGTAAAGTTTCAGCCCGATCGGTTCATACTGAAGCACTGCAGGTTCATATTGGGTGGGGTCGAAATCAGAGTCAAAAGCAATGCTAGAAACCCCTGAAGAAGAAGATGATGTTGAAGAGACCCTAGACGAAGGAGATGATTCTGAGAAGATTCCCGAGTCGAAAAAATCTGCTGACCAAACCCCTCTTATTCCTCCGGAGGGTGCAAATGTTTTGGACAACACTTCAAATGAAGGAGTCAAAATTACACCTTTGGAATTTGAAACTTTTCGCTTGTTAAGTACACTCGTTCTTACTTTGAAGTTTGTTTAACTGGACGGCTCCGAACGATTGGAGTTTGCTGTTCCAACGGGTTTTGTAATGTCAAAATAGGTTTTGAGGATGGCTCCTAACAAGGACTACTTGCCATGCCTCGGTTTCACTGAAGGGGTGATATTTTTGTTTGGACTTTGAATGAATGTTTTTCCAGCATATTAAATGCTTTGTTATTTATTCGTGTTAGGCCTAAGTCAGATAATAGTTGCTCGGCTTGATCTGAAGTCTCAATACTTGGAAAAAAATTTCCTCCTGATAGCCCCTGCACCGGGACAAGTTAGGGAAGGAACTGCTCAGCATGTGCCGAAGTAAATGAAATTGATGAAAGTTTCCAACTCTTGGAAATTTTTTTCTCCTGATAGCCCTTGCTTCGGGACAAGTCAGGGAAGGAACTACTCGGGTTGTGCCAAAGCAAATGAAATTGTTGAAAAATTTTTAACTCTTGGAAAAAAATTTCCTTTTGATAGCCCCTGCTTCGGGAGAAGTTAGGGAAGGAACTATTTGGCTTGTGCCGAAGCAAATGAAATTGATGAAAATTTTCCAACTCTTGGAAAAAAATTTCCTCCTGATAGCCCCTGCTTCGGAACCAGTCAAGGAAGGAACTGTTCGGCTTGTGTCGAAACAAATGAAATTGATGAAAATTTTCCAATTCATGGAAAAAAATTCCTCTTGATAGCCCCTAATGTGGGACAAGTTAGGGAAAGAACTACTCGCCTTGTGCCGAAGCAAATGAAACTGATGAAAATTTTCCAACTCTTGCAAAAAAATTTCTTCTTGATAGCCCCTGCTGCAGGACAAGTTAGGGAAGGAACTACTCGCCTTATGCCGAAGCAGATGAAATTGATGAAAATTTTCCAACTCTTGAAAAAAAATTCATTGTAGCATTGGAAGGAACACCAAGCCTTAAGTATTTTCAAGGTGTTAGTAGGGACACCGGACCTTAATAATTAATCCAACAAAGTAGACAACAGTTTTTGTGAAAGTTCCATTTCTCATTAATCATTTGAACACCATAGTTTGAAAAAGTAGAAGGGGCAAAACAGGAAGCCCAACCATATTCACTCTATCAAATTTTAATAAGCATAAAACTTCCTAAGCGTAGTTGCATTCTAGGGGTTGCCAATAGGTGTGCCATCCATTTCTACTAGTTTGTATGATCTGTGTCAGGCCTTTGCCATCACGCAGAAGGGGCCCTCATAGTTTGGTTTGAACTTTGTCTTCTTGAACTTTTGGACCACCTCCTAAAGAACTAGGTCATCAACATTGAAGGGCCTCATCCGAACGTTCTTGTTATATCCCCAAGCAACCTCTTGCTGTAGGAGGCATGTTCCAGGTGTGCTTATTCCCTGAGTTCTTCGGCTAGGTCAAGCTCCCTATCCACGGCTTCATCATTGGTGGGCACATCAAAACTTTTTGTCCGAGCAGTTAGGAGTAGGGTGGCAAGGGGGAGATCATCTTCCATGCCGTAGGCTATAGAGAATGAAGTTTGTCCAGTTGAGCATCGGGGAGTGGTTCGATAGCCCCAGAGAATTTTGGGAAGCTCAACGGCCCACTTTCCCTTTTTCAGTGTGATGCGCCGCTTGATTCCTACCGAAATTGTCTTGTTTAATGCCTCTGTTTGCCCGTTTCCCTATGGGTACGAGACCGAGGAGTGGAATATCCGAACATTATGCTTCTTGCAAAGCTTCTCGATCGCTTTGGCGACAAATTGGTTTCCATTATTCGAGATGATTGCATAGGGAATGTCAAAGCGAGAGATAATGTTTTTCCATAGAAATCGCTCCACGTCGGCTGCGGTTATGATGATTTGGGGCTCAGCCTCCACCCACATAGTATAGTAATCTATTGTCGTTGTCAAGTGTTTGAATCCACCTGGAGCTGTCGATAGCTTTTCCACTATGTTAAGTCCCCATTGTGCAAATGGCCATGGGCTGGTGGTTAGTTGTAGGACTTTGACAGGTTAGAGTAGATGAGAGGCGTGCTTTTGACATTGTTCATGCTTCTTGGCGTATTCCTCAAACGTCTTCTTCATTTTCGTTCACTAGTACCCTTGAGTGAGAGCTCGGAGTGCAAGAGATCGTCCATCTGAATGGCATCCACTTCTTCCTTCGTGGAGTTCCTGAAGGATGCTTTCTATTTGAGAATCATGCACAACCTTCAGATCGGGTCATGTGAACAATCTCTGGTACATATTGTCATTCGAATCCAAGTAAAAGTAGGTAGCCATGTTCACCCGAGTATTGCATTGTAAGGTGCATCAACGACCACAAACTCTACTTACAAGTTCCTCGATCCTGCTTTTACCGGAAGCATTATCCAACCCACCGCCGCACCCGTGAGCCCCATTAAACTCGAGGGGGAGGAGTTAGTCAAACATCGATGGTTTGGATTCAGATTTAGTGCTTTGAAAGCTGAGTAGTATAAGATCTCGGTGGAACTGCCTTGGTCCACAAGTACTCGTTTAGCTTTCGGAATACCCATGTAGACGATGACTAGGGCATCACTGTGCAGCAGCTACATGTTCTTCAAGTCCTGTTCGGTGAAAGTGATAGTCAATTGCTCATCTTGATCCGAGAGCTTCCACTTAGGATTTCCTTCAACCGTGAGGACTTGAGAGGAGGAGCTCGAATTGCCCAAAACACTTGTGATTTTCTCCTTGGTTGCAGCCCCGTGGATTACATGCACAACCACTTCCCCGTGGAGGGTTGTTTTGTTGTGGCTACTGTGCTTGGGTCACTGTCTTCTGTCGGTCAATATACTGGTCCAAGCGCCCTTGCATTACCTGTCTTTCCAATAATTCCTTAAAAGGCCAGCAAGCAGTGGTATAATGTCCTAGTTCGTGGTGGTAAATGCATTTGACCTTGCAGTCAGCTGGCTGACCCTCCACTATCCCCAGCTTGTCGGTTTGCCAGGCGAACCAAGGTTCCCGAGAGATGGCTCTTATCGGTTTGTAAAGAGGTAGGTTGAACACCGTGGATATGGCAACAAACTCATGGGGCTTCGGTTCTTGCTCTTATTAAGGCTCGCATTCCTTCTACGATTCGTGATCCTTTTTCCACACTTTGTTATTCCTAGATTTGATTATATTGACTTGTTTTTTTTTCCCAAGTAATCACCAACATTCTGGCAGCCCGAGGTCCTCGAGAGATTTCTCTAGGATATGATTTCTTCCAACTGGGAAAATTTCTCTATAGTTTCCATTAACGACTCATGCTTGGTGGAGGGTGGAGCACGAGTTCAAAGATTGTCGAGGTTTCTTCCAAGCCATACTTGAAAGATGTGGCAGCCTTTTACAGGTTACAATTTTCAATGGCGTTGTAGATCTCCCAATTGCGCTTGGCGTAAGCCTGTAGTTTCTCTCCGGACTGTCTTTTCAAGCCTACTTGTGCATCAATTGTTTTTGGCTGCGTACTGTTTGTCATGAACTGAGCAATGAAGGTCTCTTCTAGTTGCTCGAATGAACTGATGGAGTTGGACTAAAGTGGGTTAAACCAGACTAAACAGAGCCCTTGGAGGCTCACAGGGCTTACACATCATGGCTTCAAGGAATCACAGTAGCAAGCCTTACACATCATGGCTTCATTTTAGCCATAGTCCCATAAGTTGTTGGTAATGCACAAGGTGCATCACCGCGTCTGATTTAGCGTCATACTTTGTGAACTTTGGGATGGTGAAGTTCCTTGGAGGCTGTGCTTCCTGGATTTCTCGTGCCAACGGTGCATCTTGAATCTTTTGGAGCCTGGAATCAGTTGACCTTTCAGATGAACGAGGGGCCTCATAGGCCTTGCTAGTGCTGAATGCTTTTTTGGTGTTCAGCCTGTGTCGTTCGTCACTCGCACTGAGTTCTGGGGGATGCTCCTTCCATTTTTTTGGAATCTCTGGCATGTGGAGAATGTCAGGAATGACTTTCTGCACGATACCTCTTGGACGATGCATGGGTCCCGTACGATTATAAAATTGTCGATGTCATCCACATCGTATTCTATAGTTTCCTTGTTTCCTTGATCTCTGTGTTGCTAAGGACTCCGGTCCTAGCTGTGGGTACTACATGGTGGTGCTCTATCATCTCTCATGGTGATGATCGTTACGCTTGCTACTGTGGTTCCTGATCTACTACGGATGATCTCTCGGCCATCTGTGTCATACTACACTAGAGCTTTGTCACAGTTTTCATTCTATGGAGCATCATGACGGGGCGTCCAAGATCTAGATCACTCTGTTGTAGATTGAGAGCTTGATGTAGAGTGACCTCCTGTCTAAGCAGTGTGCTCTGTACGTGCAATTTCAGAATGCCTTTTCGGAGAGGGGGTTTGCTACCTGGGGAGGTCATTCGTCCAGCTGGATCAGTGACTATGAATGGCTGGCTCAAGCGATCCTTGGCCGAGAGGTATTGAGTATAGTGGGTGAGCTGAGTAGTTTAAGCAACCGCCTTGCGTCGTTGCCTCAACACCTCTGAACGTGAGGTTGAGGCGGTAGGTGGCTTCTTCGTCAAGGCCTCAATTTGAGCCTTCATGGCAGCCATTCGCTCTTGCATTTGCTGCACAACGTCAATAAATATCAAGCTTAGAGTGAAGCCGGTGATAGGATGGGTGGTAATTGCCACCCGAGTTATTCCGGTAGAGTTTGCACTGCTCGTTGGAGTGGCGGTTCTGTCATCTTCAACAATCGCCATGGAAGAATGGGAAGGAAGAAGAAGAGAAACGCCGGAGAAGAAAGGAATTCTCTCTCTCCTTAGCGAAGTCACCAATTATGGAGCCCTCTTTCTCGATGGGTTCTTCCCGACGATGATTGTTGATGAAGATGATGCTCTCTCGCTCAGGTACTGCTAGACCTGCACACTCAACGCACCGTTAGCGCCAGACTAGATCGCAAAGTCCAGAATGGCACTCCGATAGTCAAGTTAGTAGAGGAAGAAGAAGTGTGGATCTAGGGTTTGAGAGGAGAGTTGTGCATACCTTGATGATCGAATGACGGTTACCTTTTATAGGTGAGCCTTGGCTTGCTCTCTAAGTACGATTGTGCCTGTCATGTGACTTAACCGCTCGGTTGACATCACAATGACGAGCCTTAGAGAATATACTTCGAGCACATGCCTCCTGTATAGTCATGATACGTGTCGTAACCGTTTGGGTGACGTTATTTGTCATGATCACAGTTTGTTACGCGCACATGTAGCATTAAAGCCTTTGCTGAGTTAGCGCCTATCACCTTTCGGCACTTCCCTGACAGTCCTGAGTTGGTTGGGCTATCCGACGGATCCCTCGACGCTACGCCGAGCTCCTTTGTTATCAACCATATAGGATTTGTTGATAAATCTGACATAACAAGTGTCTCGGCGCATCCTCGAGACGTAGAATCCGAAGCCCCACTCCTACCTTTATTAAATGGATCTCTTCCGGTTGCATTATTCATTTGAAGAGTCCCTCTTAGTCGGCTTTTCGTTTTGTTACCTAAGAGGTGTCTTCCTCGATGGAAGGGTGCTCAGAGTATCTGGAGCCCTACAGGACTCTTGCATATATAGTTGGGTTTTCTTCCACGTAATTTTTCTTCCAAGGATGAATTGGATCTAGTTCAAAAAAGAGAGAGGATGAATTGGATCGGTTTGGGCCGTTTGGCTAGGTAATTTCACAACCGGACTGATTCATTAATTTCAGAAATTTAAAAATCCAAATCAAACCAAAGAAGTTCAGTTTCAACCCGCTTTGATTTATTTAATTTGTTTCTGTTACTTGTTTTATTTGGTCCAGTGTCTATAATAAAAAAAAGGGATCTGACTGGCCGGCCCACTTTTGTGGGTCTTTTCCCATCTAAACCCACCGTGTGTCTACATCTATTCATTAAAGTCCATTTCATGCGCGTGCATCAATGCGTCATCATTACTCTCTCTTTCTCTCTTTTTTACTCTCTTATGAATTCTGAAATCTCTGAACTACGTCAGTTTTCCAGGGGAAAACGTAACAAAAAGGCTAGAGAGAGAACAAAAAGGAGGTACGAAGAAAACAAAAAGGTCTAAAAGGCTTATTCTCTCTCCTCTCATGATTTGACGATGCCTTTTTTTTTAATTTAAAATTCTGTAACTCTCTACTAGTCAAATGATGCATAAAGTACGTACGTAGTAGACTCTTGTAAGAGTTTATCTTTTGTGAGTGATTTTTGTGTGAGAAAACATGACTCAATTAGGTGTTACTAGCATCAGAGTCAAAACTAGTTGGGTTAGGTGTGACTAACACTGGAGTCAAAAATAGTTGGAGCGATTGAGGACATTGCTCGTTGTAAAGGTTTCTTGAGCACTCACGAAGCTAGAAAGTGTTACTATTGGAGATAGTATAGCAAATCCCGAGTTGGACACTTGGAGAGTGGACTAGGCCGTGAAGTTGAGGACCGAACCACTATAAATCTCTGTGTTTGATTTCTCTTTTCCCTTGCTCTTTATTTTTTGTCATATAATTATTATTTGTGTGCTTGAATCTATTTAATTTTGTTGGGTGTTGCATTTAGTTTACTTTATTCCGCAATAATATTTTAGATACACAATTCACCCCCCCTCTTGTGTTGCTATATGGGCCAACAACCAGCATGAAAAACCTTACTACATAGTTCTCTAAAGAAATTGAACAATTAAATCAAAGGGGATGCAAGTGCTTAGGCAATACTCTGCACAGTGCTAATGGGAGCAATTGCGGCATCAGAATATGATTGTCATGACTCTTCATCCTTGAAACTTTTTGTTCTTTGAGCTGGATAGATCTTAAAATATACAAAGCATACACATCTGGAACTTTTACATTTTTTAAGACACTACAAAAATGTCTTTCTCTTTTTTGTTCATTGAAAAGCAATCAATGGGCCAGTGTGTTCGACCTGATTCATCTTCTATGGGATGAAGTTCACTTCAAATGCCTATATATTTCAAATCTTGACATGCTTTCAAATGATGCTTTGATTTGCCAACCAAATTTAACAATGTCGCAAGCACACTATCACAAATATTTTTTCTATTTGCATCACATCAAGATTATGTCGCACCAAATTATCTTTCCAATATGGAAATTCAAAGAATATGTTGGGTTTCTTCTAGTTGAATGGCAACTTAGATTATACATAACTAGCTTTCCAAATTTAAATTGAACGTCTTTTAACTAATCTCATATCATAGACCTAGTTAAGTGACTAGGTGCCTTCCGACATACTTCCTTTCCATTAAATGACCATTTTCTTGTCTAAACACATGGCTATTCTCCACTAATCGTTGATGGTCCATGTAGATGTTCTTTCCACGGTACTTCAACCAAGAAGAGGATGTGTCTTTATGGCATGAAGAACATGCGAGATGCCTTCTAATGCTCCACCCAGAAAAATTTGCATTATGCAGATAATCGTTGATAATTCACATTAATGCAACATGTTGCATAAAATTTTGTTTGGTTTAAGCATCATGTGTATCTACTCTGACCTCCCATAATTCTTTAAACTCCTCTATTAATGGTTGCAAATAAACATTAATGTTATTTCTCAAGGACCTTGTATTAGCAATGACAACATGAAATATGGGTGTTTCATACACATCCAAGGTGGTAGGTTAAACAAAATCAAGATGATAGGCCATGTGCTATGAGAAACACTCATCGTTCCAAAAGGATTAAACCCATCAGACGCTAATTCGAGTCTAACATTACGTTGATCTGTAGTGAATTCCTTATGTAAGAAGTCAAAAATATGCAAAGGAAATCGACAAGATGACGCATGAAAACAGAATGGGACATATGTAGCCTACATTATATATATCTCTTCTCCCCTCTTCAACTCATAATGGACTAATAGATTACACTCACTCGACTAAGAAGGGAAGCTAATTAGTTTAGTCATTATTACTTCCTTTAATAGGTAAGAAAGGAAGCTCATTAGTCCTAGCCTTAATAGTCAGAAAAAACAACAGACAGACAGGGAAATAAGCTCAAACATGCTATTAGTGTAACAAAGCAAGTAATAAGTTCAAGCCAAACAAAGAGGATTAAGATGACAAGGTCTTTATCAGTTAAGAGCCGACAACAAGGCAGAAAAGCTAATGTTTACCAATAGTGCCCTATAGATGAGTAATGTAAAGCTATCATCAATACCAAAAATAGAAAGCCAAGCAACTAAGGCAAACCAAGCTACCAAGGCAAAGCAGACTAGAAAGGTTAGCTACTAAGCTCATTAGAGCAGTCAAGCTTTCTTACTAATAATAAAGGTAAAGAAAGGAAGTAAAGCTACGGCTAGTCTAGTAAAGTAAAACATGTCAATATTAGTCAACAAACTTGGGTCTATGCTTGACCAATTTCCTAGACCTAAATTAATGAGTTGCCCCAAGCGTAGGGCGGAGACCGGTGCAGCACAATATCCGGTAAGACCGGAGTCGAATCCACAGAGAAGGTAGAAATGCTCACTAAGTACTCGGGTCACTAGTTTAACACGGCTCTTAGGTGGCCACCCTTTATGGTTTGATTGATGGAATTAACTGCACTAAGTGACGTTGACCTGGTTTAAGCTAATTTAAGAGGAAGTACGGTCTTAGGGTTCATAACAC
This sequence comes from Vaccinium macrocarpon, assembly GCA_022606695.1. Taxonomy (NCBI): domain Eukaryota; kingdom Viridiplantae; phylum Streptophyta; class Magnoliopsida; order Ericales; family Ericaceae; genus Vaccinium; species Vaccinium macrocarpon. The sequence goes on from CM040175.1 coordinate 21,284,803, forward strand.
GGTGACCAGATCGAGACTGTTCTGCTCCACTTGTTCTAAAAACGGTTGATTCAAGAGAGAAAAAGACACCCTGAAAGATGCGAATCCTTGTGGTCGCCGCTTACCCATGCACAGTTGAACGAAGTTTTGGTCCGTTGCTTCCTCAAGCGTTACATGGGTCTCGACAATGCCCTGATACATCTAACAAAATGCTTTAGTAACCTTAAATTGCTTTTTCATTTATTAAGTTCGAAAACGAAACAAAGATAGATCGAAATCGCCACGGTGTGTTTAATCACCCCACACCATACTCTTATGGATTTACTCACTCATATTAAATTGAACGAATGACAAGATAATGAAATAATGCATGCTTCTATACTTTGAATGTGAATTAAATCAAAATCCGAAAAACAACGCTAGCGACAAACTCCCCGCTAACAATGATTCAACGAAAGCAAAAAAACGAAAAGTTACCGAACTGTTATGCAAATCTGCAAATAAATCTTCAAAAACTTCGAAGGAACAAACTCCTGAAAGCAAAAAAAACTTCCCAAGAAAACGGGCCGCAAAAACTAGGGAAAATTTTGTGTTAAGTTCAACCCTAATTCGACCTAAAATCGATCTATTTATTCCTCCCCGAAGTCAAACCACGTGGCAAGTCAACCGGCTGCCCTTAATGTCCTCGGTATCGATACAGAGGAATACCTGTATCGATACTCGTTCCTTCTGTTCCCAAGTGAACCACTCTGTATCGATACAGGACAATCCCTGTATCGATACTGAGCCCTTGAAATGCTGACTCAGCCTTGTCCGGTCATCCTGGCTTGGGTCCCACTGCTTCTCAACACGTCCGACCGCCATGCACTCACTTCACGCGCACTTCACAACCTGTTTCCCTACAAAATAACCAAACAAAACAAAGACCAAAAACACACCGCATCAAGTGGAAAATGGAATAAAGTCCCGCCTCTAACGCGCTAATTCACCCTACTTAGGCGCTTATATCTACGACATTACGCGCCAATCAGTCTACAATAGCTAGGCTAGTTAGTAAAAAAAAAAAAGTTATCTGTCTATGTTTCTTGTTTTTGGGAAAAACTCAATGGTGCCGGCAGTTGTTGCGCGGGCGTGCCAGGACTTGTTGATGTCCAACGTGGAAAAGGGTTGCGGTACTTTTTTTACTTCGTATGTAGAGCGATTGTGTTTGACCAAAAGGGTGAGGTTGAATGTAGGTTCGTTGTTTGCCTACAAGTGAGGACTTAAAATTTCCCAACCGTGTGAGAAAATGAGAAGAACATGTTGTAATGAAAAAGAGACAAACTTTATTAACGATTTAACAAAGTTTGGATACAAGGAAATGGAAAACAAGATCTAGGCAGTCTAGAATCTTGTGGAAAACAATTAAACTCAATGGAGTTGAGTGGGTACTTTGCTGAAAAATAAAAACATAGTGTGGCCGGAGCCAGAGTTTTGGGTAACCATGAGGTTAATGGTTAAGGAACCCTTTTCTCTTCTTCAGAACTTGAATTTATAGAGAAATAAGAATTGCCGAGAGCCTTGAAGTATGCTTCATGCTCATCCACGGTCCTACCACATGTCCTATTTCGTGATTTCTTCCCACCATGACGACGGTTGATAGCAATTATTCCCAATCAGTAGATATCCACGTTAAAAGCTGGTAGATGATGGCCTTAGAAGTGTTTGCAAATCTGCCATATGTCCATGCTACTTCCTGCTTTCTCCATTGGCATGCCAAGTGTCCCTCCATGCTCGAAAAACATGGGAATCATGGGAAAACTTCTCACTGATCTTCAAAATCACATGCATGTCATGAAAATTTAGGCTCCAATTCACCTTAATCTAATTGGTTTGCCTAACTGCCAACTATATGGGCCATAAACATGGACTTATATACTTCCAACAAAATAAATAATTAGCTGATTTTCATTAAAAATTAATTAGGCCAAAACTATTAAATAAAATTAATGCGGCCCATTAATTTTACAAGGGAATTAAGCCCAACTTGGCCGAAAACAACACTTTTCGGCCCTTTAGGAAAAAATGCCAAATTTAGGTGTAAACATTGCCCCCTGGCGGCACTGCCGCCTTAATTCTATGTAGAATTGAGGCATGTAGAAAATCAAATTTGGTTTCTTACCTCACCCAAGAATGCTTGTAGGTGACTTTCATCTAGGCCTATTTGGAGTCTACTTTCTACGCTTCTTTTCAGGCCTTTGACAATTTTCTTCGAATGCCAACCTTGTAAGGGCTGTCAATCAAGCCTATGTAATTTTTTGTTGATGATAGAAGGCCTCAACTTGCATCCACTAAGCTTGATAAGAGTGAGGATCTTGGATCTTATGGGATTTTCTTTTGGAAGAGGCCTGAACCATAGCAAGAATTGAATGCAAGCCTGAAATGTCTTTTAATAATTCCAATATCAGAGCTAAATTCAAAAGCCATCATAGGCCTAATATGTTTAGTAAAAGGCATGTTAACACCAAAATGAGGATTGTTTCAAGCCTGGCTGAAATAAAACTATATAGAAAGGCAAGACAGAAGGTTCAGGCCTGTAAGGACCCATGATTTTTAATCATTTTTCGAAAATAATGTTGGGGAAACGTGAGAAATATTTCAAAATGCAATACGGGGTCAATATGAGATGCATATATGCTTGAGGGTGTCTTTATAACACATCAGAAACATGAAGGGTTTAAGTGCAAGTGTGTGGGTGTATATGTAGACTATTGGATCAGATTTTTGGGCAAAAATACACCTCTCTCTCTCTCTCTAAAAGGGCAGCAGCCCTCTCCCTTCTTCCTCCCCTTATTTTCTTCAAATTTCACCACAAATCCACCTCCCACACTTCTCAAACTCAAGATTCAACCTCATATTCATCCTCTACACGTGTTTGGGAGCCCGAGGCATCATCTTTTCGCATCGAGAGGGCCAAAAACGGGAGTACTCAAATTGGGGATCTACAATTCGTTTTTGAGTTGACTTGGAGCATATCCTTGAGGTAGGGAACAATTTTCTACCTCCTCTAAGTGTATATTTGTTGAATGATTGCATTGTTGGTATCCTTGTTCCCAATTTCTTGTTAAGATTGATTATCACCATGAAGGTTGAGCTTTGATTCGATTGAGTTTGGGTTTTGTGTATTTGGTTGATAAATCCTTGAATTGGTTGTTAATATATCTCTCTTCTATGAGTAGTTGTTGGTTAGAACCTCAAGTTTTGGCTTGGGTTGAGATCCCCTCCATTTTGAAAAAATCTGAAAATCTAAAATTTTTGCTCGAAAGGGGTTTTGTATCGATACCCCTTTCTTTAGTATCGATACCCAACGTTTCTGTTAAGATTTTAGTGACCTGGTATCGATACAGCCTTTCTTGTGTATCGATACCCGATTGCTTCAGGCAGATTTTTGACCTAACTTCACGGGCACGCCCCGGCTTCGTCCAAACTCTGATTGAGGCGATTCTTGAACCGTTGAAAAGCTCTACAAGTCTACTTTCAAACCCAATTGGCCTCATAGTCATAGAATTTTTATTTTGAGAGAAATATGATTTTTCCTAGTGGTGTGTCAGATTTTCTAGAGATTCATTGTTTCATTTTCATGTTCCTCTACTCCGGGCCTTCATTGTTCTTTCCTAAACTTCTCGAAGTGGCTTCTAAGCTTTGGTAACCTATCGTGGTATGAATGTTATTTTGTCACAATCTCACACGTTCTTGGACACATATTAACTTTGCCATAACCGACGCACCACGAGCTTTCGAACTAAATGAATCTCATGGAATGAACGTGAGGTGTAAATGAAAGAGTGAAAGATGTGACACGGGGTCCTATGGAAGGATATGCCTGAAATGACACGGGGCCCTCACAAGGGGTATGCCCGGAATGACACGGGGCCCTATGTAAGGGTATGCCTGGAATGACACGGGGCCTATATGGCATGCCCGGAATCTTAGTAAATGATGGAATCAAATGAAACAAGGGGTGTGTGAGTGAGTTGGACACCTACGAAGTATTGGGTACGTATCGGACACAACGGCACACCGGTTAATCTTGGTCGAGCACATGGGGTTCTAATTGTTTATATCTAAAGTTGGGGCTTCCGTGAGTATATTGTGAAATCACCTTTTTGAAATGTTATATGAAAATGACTATGTTTTGAAAGGATTGGACGTACGTCTAATTGTTTATATCTAAAGTTGGGGCTTCCGCGAGTATATTGTGAAATCACCTTTTTGAAATGTTATACGAAAATGACTATGTTTTGAAAGGATTGGACGTACGACCTAAATTGTAATGTTTTTGAGAAAATCTATGGACACTTGGGTTTGATTTGATCTTTGGGGTACATATTGGTTATTCTCTCATCAATTCAATCTATGTTGGTTTATTTTGGCTTATACACTCATGTGTATTCCATCTCCATGTGCATGTTTCACCTTGTTTACCCTTAGCGCTGGTAGAAAAATGTTTCCTACGAGCTAGTGAGCTCACCCTATCTTTCCCAGGTACACGGCATGAAGCATGAGATCGGATGCTTGGAGTGTGAATGCATGACATGAAGATTGTATGATCATGAAGTTATTTTCTCATCTGTATACTAAGTATATTTTTGGAAGATAATCCTGTAACTTTAATTTCTCCGAGCTTTTGACATTTCCAACTTATGTAATAACTTAAAAACCTTTCTTTGTTGTTTTTGCATGGGTACGGGTATCCTTGAGTAGAAGCTTATTATACTTTGACTTTGACTTTCTATGGTAAAATTATTGACTTTAATCGATCCTATGTGGATTTTCTTTGTATTTTGGCTTATCAAAATTGAGGGCGTGACAAGGCCTGGTTGTAAAGAAACCACAACCAGTAAAGGCCTAGAAATAAGTTCGAAGGCCTGATAGTGCCAAGAGAATTATAAATAACATTAGAGGCCTGGAAGAAAGGCCTCGAAATTGGTTTGGAGGCCTAAACTTAGAATCATAATAATGATTCAGGCCCATTCAAAATGCTAAAAGGGCCTTCACCTCTATGGAAAGGCCTAACATAACTGAAATAAGGCCTACTCAATGATTGACAGGCCTTAGCCGAACATTTTAAAGATACTTGTTTGGCCTTTGAAGGATATTGACTTTACTCCACTTAGCCCTCCTTACAACCACGACATTTTTGTATAAGCCAAGTGAATAACACTCGCTTTTGATGTGCCCCACAAATACAATGTGGGTGCAATTCTACATACTTAAGGCCAAACAACAAGCCTTCGCATGTAATGACTTTTGGCAGGTTGGACAATACCAAAGAGGCCTTCATTAACCGGGGGAGGAGGAGGATCTCCAATTACAAATGAATCAAGATTGAGACTTGCATGTTATTCCTCCTATTCTACAATGGGCATGACATGCAATTCAAGCCTGTCATCATGGCTGATAGCAAGACTAGATAGTTCCAGACTAAAATCAACAATATGCTCATTGTCTATGGGTGAATCTAGATCTGGATGTTGTGGCCCTTGAGCCACTTGAGGAAAATTTTGAGAAGGCACTACAAGAAAAATTACCTATGGCGACGAAATGTGGTGAGGAAATTCAAATTTCCTTGCCAAATGGGTAAATTGATTTCGTCTACAAAGAGTACCCTATATCGACAAAATTATATTTCCTCGCCAAAAAACAAAGATTTGGCGAGGAAATGAATATTTCCTCACTAAAGGGCACCCATTTGGTGACGAAATTAACTTTCCTCGCCAAAAAAGCTAAGATTAGTGAGAAAAGTACCTTTCCTCGTCAATGGGCACCCATTGGGCGACGAAATTATCTTTCCTCGCCAAAAAGCTAATATTGGTGACGAAATGAATATTTCCTCACTAAAGGGCAGCCATTTGGCGACGAAATTTATCTTTCCTCACCAAAAAGCTAAGATTGGCAACAAAATTATTTTTCCTCATCAAAAAGCTAAGATTTGGAGAGGAAATATTTATTTCGTCGCTAAAGAGCACCCATTTGACGACAAAAATTATATTTCCTCACCAAAAAACTAAGATTTGATGAGGAAATAAATCCTTCCTCACCAAAAAATTGAAGATTTGATTCATTTCTATGGTTTTTACCCGTATTAAGGTTTTCCACATGCTAGTGGTGGGGCACACGCAAGTCAATTTTTGATAACTTTTCAAGTCATGTATGTCTCATTTGGTTGTAATAAGACGTAATAATCACTCGTTACACATAAATGCATTGTAATGTAACTCTAAAATATCACATATTACTCTAGAAGCATGGAATAATTACTCATTGTATATGACTATCGTAGTTTTTTCATTTTTATTTTTTCTCTATTTCACCGTAGTTTGACACTTGAAAGATCAAAAAATGTTTCACAAAACTGTACTTGTGTAAATTTATAATCGGTATTTAATATCGTAAAATAAATAAGTAGTCCAAATTAAACACTTATCCTATTTATGATACCATAAAATTATAATAAAAGAACTTATTCGTCGTATGCACACACTAATTAGTGAGACTAAATGTATACATATCACATTGATCATTTCATTTGCATATAAATCTATTATTATTACTACTCAAGTAGAATAATGATTTGGGGATATTGCGAAATCACATGCACATGAACTGAATTCTATGTTGAGTAAGGTATGAATTTTTAAGTGATTCATCTCTTATACCCTTGAATGCTTTTTCTTGCGTGTTATATGGCTTTTGCTCTGTTGCATGGCATTTTCTATAGTTACCATGCATGTTGCATCGGAAATGTATTTTCAACTATAAAATAATGTTGTTGGTTATTGTTTGTCGGTTTGAACCCCTAAGTGTCAAAACTTTATTATTATTATTATTTTTGAAAAAAAATTATAGGATATGTTTAGACAAGTTGTTATCATGTTTGAAGATTGGGCTGGAAATGTCCATTGTTCTTAGATCACATGGAAATTAATATCAGGCGCATGTTCTAGCCTTAGGAAGTGTCATTCGGGTTGAGCATTTTGATTGTGAGAACTAAAGCTGCCATGGGTTAGTGACATGTTCTACCATAATTTTTCTATCCAGAAACCTTGAGCATTGCTAGAATTTCATTAGGATATTCTGTCTAGGGTTTCAAGTGGTTCTTTGATTTGGTTTACACTTTTTTGGTGCATTATAGGCTTTACCAATAATAAGGACTTGAGCTAGAGACAGGAGAGGAGCCTGAATTTTCGGGTAGTGGGTTAAAAATTATGTTCACATGCAAGTTACTAGTTCAAAAAAAAAACTACCCAAAATAAGAAGCTAATTAGAAGGAAGACATACCCTCATAAATGTAGTTTTGATTTATAATTGGTCCTAACAACTTAATTATATTTCAAAAAGATGCTTGATAGTCTCATTTGTAATGCTAGGAACTTCAGAAAAAGAAGAAAATGCATGGGATTTCAATGTACCCGGAGCAAGTTGAGGCAATTTAGAGAATTTTTGTGGGGTCAAAATACATAATTTAGCTGCAAACTATCAAACGGAAAATATCAAATTATAAAAATAAAAAAAACTTCAGTAAAAACAAATAACATTAAAAGATTTAAGAATGAAGTTTAAAGAAACACTACATAGAGACTAAAATTAGACAAAAAGATTTTAAAAAATAGTGAGGTGAAAATAACTACAAAAGGTTATATATTAAAAGTTGTTGAAATTTGCATTGAAATGGAAGTTGGTGTGATGGGTGGGGCATGTGTTGCTTGAGAGGAAGTCGCGGGTTCGATTTGCAACGGAGGTGGAGAAGCTTAGATTGGATTCCTTCTTTTTTTAGTTTCGGGAGTTTTGGCGAGGAAAATTTTCCTCGCCAAATGGTCTGAATAGGCGAGGAAAACAAAATATCCTCGCCAATTGGGCAGAATAAGCGAGGAAAAAATTCCACACCAATTGTTCTGAATAGGCAAGGAAAACAAAATCTCCTTGCCAATTAATCAGAATAGGTGAGGAAAAATTTCCTCACCAATTGGTCAGAATAGGCGACAAAATTTATTTTTCCTCTCTAAAATACCTTTTGCGACGACCTTTTGGCAAGGAAACCTGTCAGGAAAAATTTTCCTCGCCAATTGCTTTAGCATGGAAATTTGGTGCTTTGGCGAGGAAACTCAATCCTCACTGTGGACATTTTTTCTTGTAATGAGGGGGAAGTAGCTGACCTTGCCTCATGTGTAGACCTTCCTTGTTCCGATTTGTCTCAAGACTGACCATGGAGTACAACCCTTGGGCTCCTTGTGTTGAATCAAACCTATCATGTTGCCCTTCGAGTGCAAGGCTTGTGGGGTTGAGGCCTAAGAAAAGCTTGAAGGTTTGCTTAGCTCGCTAGTAGTTTGTATGTTCAGGCCTTTCCGCTGTTTAGGAATCGTCACAGGCCTAAACTGAGACATTTTCCTTCCGAGTTTAATTCCTTGGCCTTCTTGCCCCACAAATGTAGGGCTTTTGGAGGTTGAGGCCTGAGAAAAGCTTGAAAGCGTAGGAGTTTATTGCACTTTGGTCATGGATTTGTTAAACTTAAGTTTAGCCATCAATTTGTCAAGGCCCCTTAGGATTTCTTTGAGATTAGCAGTTAACTTGTTTTAGGATTCTTTGAGTGATTGTGCAAGCCTTTCTAGAGCTGCATGGTGAGAAAATTCATCCGATAGTCCTTCATAGGAATGATTGCCCAGAATCTTCCCCTCAACTTGGTCTTCAAAGGGGTGTGTAGGAAGATAGCCAACCTCACCATTTTGGAATTCACTTTGTTCGGGCAAGCCTAGATACATGATGCATGAATAGCCATTGCGCTTTGCCTCATGGAGATGGCTAAATTCATCATGCCATTGGAGGCTCTCGTCTTCAAGCCTATCAACTTCATCTTCAAGCCCTTGGATTGTGTCGTTGTATTGGCTAAGTGCATTGGAGTATTCTCCCATTCAAGACGATGGATTTCATTCTCAAGCTTATCAATCTCCTCATCGCGCCGATGAAATTCTTCATTATAGCGCCTAATTTCATCATCCAATTCAACGTATTGAATTGACATGTGAATGAATCGGCATGATACCCCTTCAAAACGATTGGGGTCCCATTGGGCGTGCCAAAATGTTTCTCCATTTTTGGGAAAAACTCAATGGCACCGGCGGTTGTTGAGCGGGCGTGCCAGAACTTATCGACGTCCAACGCGGAAAAGGGTTGCATGCCTTTTCTGACTTCTAAACATAGCGGTTGTGTGTGGCCCAAAGGGCGAGGCCACAACGTGGTTCATTGTTTGCCTGCGAGCGAGGACTTCAAATTTCCAAACCGTGTGAGAAAATGAGAAGAACACGTCATAACGAAAAAGAAACAAACTCGATTAACAGTTTAAAAAAGTTTGGGTGCAAGGAAATAGAAAAACAAGATCTAGGTGGCCTAGAATCTTGTGAAAAAGATAAAAACTCAACGCGGTTGGCCGGTACTTTGGCTGGAAAGTAAAAGCATAGTGTGGCCGGAGACCGAAAAAAAGATATAAGCGCTGGGCATTGTAGTTGAGGAACCGTGAGGTTAATTGTTGAGGAACCCCTTTTTCATCTTCAAATGGTGTATTTGTAGGCTCCATGGGATGAACACTAGGACTTGGCACTAACTTCCTTCTTTGTTTGAAAGTGCTAAGATGCTGCCACATAGCTCAACCATTTCCTATCTTCTCTTCCTGCTGCCAAGTGTCCCACTATGTTTGAAAAAACTTCCGTCCATGATGTTCATGGGTAGTTATTGGCTATTTAAGAGAACCAATTTCTCTCCTTATGGTTACCTGATGCTCCCTCCCTTCCTTATGTTACGGAAAATGCAGAGATCATGGGAGAACCCTCCATTAATCTCAAAACACGTGCTTTTGTGAGAATAATAGGCGCCTTAAGTAAATTCGTTCACTTAACTGTCATTTTTATGGGCCAGTGTATTCAACTGGCCACGTGTTTTTAACTGCTGCCCATCACTTTCCAATAACAGTTATGAGCGGTTCTTAAATATGAAGCTGAGCGGTTCTTAAATATGAAGCCGAAAATAATTAAGTTCCCAATTCCTCATTTTTATCTTTGATTTCCGGATCCGTTTTTGGGAAGGACATAGTAAAAGGGTCTTTACTTCGATAAGGACATCAACTTTTTCTTTAATGCCAAAAGGATAAATCACCTACACAATCCAAAAATACCCCCACTAGCCAATGAACGTGCCTAAACCCCCAAACCTAAAGAAAGTGCCTAAATCTAAACCCCAGGGTATCCTATGAAAGTGCCTAAATCCGTAGGATACCCTATGAAAGTGCCTAAAACCCAAGGGTACCCTATGAAAGTGTCTAAAACCCTAGGGTATCCTGTGAAAGTGCCTAAACTACTAAAACCCTATAATTGAAAAGTGCACTATAAACCTAAACCCTAGGGTACCCTATGAAAATGCCTAAAATACTAGGGTACCCTATGAAAGTTCCTAAACAACTAAAACCCTATAATTGGAAAGTGCACCCTAAGTGCATAAACCTAAAATGTCTGAACCCACTATATCCTACCCCAAAGAGCCTAAACCCCAAAAAATTGAACTCTAAAATTGAATCCAATCCCAAAAGGCAATTAATTTTGTCCCACTCACATGAGAGAAAGAGAGAAAGTCGGGCATGAAAAAAAGTCAGGCATGTCGCTTTCATTGTTCATTGGTCAGACCATAGTTTTTCGAACAATGGCCCAAAACCTAAGGAAATAGTAAATTACTACTCAAGATTCAGAGAGGGTCGGTCAGACCATAGTTAAACGCTTTCATTACGTCACTTTCATTGGCACGTCGCTTTCATTGATCAGAGGATGGCTTTGCTCCTCCAACACGTGTGGCTTTCTTACTCTAATTCATTAAGGGTATTTTTGTCTAGTTTTGTCCTTGAGCCCTCAAATATTTCTTATCAATATATTGAAAGCATTAAAATAAGTTAGACTAGACTAAACACTAGTTAAAGTCCCAAACCTGGCCTTTCCCTCCTCCTCAGCCCGCCACCTCTCCTCCACTCCTCTGTTTCTCTGTATCCAAACCCATCAACTTCAGCCCTACCATCGCACCCTCACTTCATCTCCTCCGCCACCGCCTCCTCCACCATCTCCACCTTCTCCGCCATCCCCATCCTCCATCTCCTCTACCTTCCTCCACCACCACCTCATATCCTCCACCCTCGCTTGGGGTTCTCGGCCGATCTAACAAAGAAGTGTTGCAAGGGTGGCTTAGCTCCTATCTGGTGAATAAGCCACCTGTTTCGAGGCGACGATTTCTAGCGGCAGGTGACTGACCGGAGTTAGTTTTTTCTTCTATACTTTTTGTTTTTCACTATCCCCTGTGTGGGATTTATTGCCCCTTACTAGTGCTTTTGTTGATTTCATCTATATTGTTCTGGTAATGGATTGAGCTGGGTGTTCGTTTTCGAGATTTTATACTACTAAATCGGTGACGGACTCTATGCCAACCTTGTGTTGGTCTGCCTTGGCAATACATGTCTTTTGAGCCTGTGAGCCGGTGCGCTGTTACAGTTGCTCACATCTAGATTTTGGTAGTTTTGCTTCAGTCCAGTATTTTGAGATGAAATCCTTTTCCTTTATGGCTGTGAAATGAAATGCCTTGCCTTGTTCAAAAAAAAAAAATTGATCCCAATGCAAAATTATTCGGCGCATCTTGCTCCAAACAAAGTTTGAGCAAAATAAATGGCACGTAGCTAATTTTTCCCAACATCTCAGCAAAATTCATTTGCCGTTACGTAATTTTGTATGCCATGTGGCAGCTTAATAAAAATGCCAAATTTGAGTGTAAAAAAGTCTCACTTGAGAATCGATTAAGGCATGAAGATGTTCCTCCCCCTGACTCTCATACGCCCTTTAGATGGGGTACCTTCGTTTCATTTCCTCATTCAAGCTGATATGAACTAAAAAAGAAGAAAGGACTTCATCTTTTTTCAATAAATAGAATTGCCAAATCTAGTTGTATTTCTCGCTTGGCCTGGATGATATACTTACGACTGACTGCAAAATGGAATGGGTCGAATTCCACCAAGTAAGAACTTTTCTCATGTGATTCCTCAATAGCATCTTGCTGGAGGAAGGAATTCCAATGTTATATCTCTATTCTGTTGGGAAACGAATCCCAGAACCCAGTAATTGCACGTACAGATTAAACAACAAAAATAAACACAAACCCTACAAGGCGGAATTAGGGTTTACCTCTCATCCGTAAACACGAACGCTGGTTGACTTGTTTATTTGAGAACTTGACAGACCTAATTACTGTATGCAACAAGTTTTGCTCGACAGTACCTCATGATCTTCTGTCATATTCCCTTATATCTCGATCATGTAGCCAAGTGTGGACTTCTACATGATCTCTTTGTTCTCTCTCTCACAGCCTCTATTCTAAATTTCTGAATGACTGTTTTTGTGACCTAGAGAACATAACGATATATTTATAGGGCTAGAGCAGGGACCTGAGGAGAAATAAATCTGGGCTCCTTGTGTAAATAAGAAAACCTAATCCCACTCGGATTCTATTCTTATTTCACAAATTATAATTCACACCACTAAAGAATTATAATTGCACTCCCATCTTTATCTCGATTATATTTCGAGCTCCACGTTATTAAATACTCATTAATCTCCCCACGTTAAGATTACAGATACCCGTTGATTAAATGTCGATTACTAACAATCTCCCACTAATCAACATCTTATAAAACACCTTGAGACTAACCACTTAACTTATTCGATATGTCGGATACAAATATCCACTTGCAGGGTTTGACATAACCGAAACTTATAAGTTTACTCAAGGGGGTATCATCAATCTCTAACGAGACGTGGATACTATCAATAATTAATATCCATATATTTCATGCATATAATGTCGTGACCCAACTCACCAAGACTATTGACCGTAAAAAAATCTCACTTTATAATGAATCAAAGTCAACAACATTAAATGTATATATGTATTAATTATATCCGGATTAAGAGCATAAGTATTCTTAATAACCATAAGGTTCTAATTGTCTTAAAATGTCAGTACTAAGACAATTACTTTAAAGCGGTCCTGTTCAATACACACAAAATGTACTAGCACAATGAGTCAGAACTAGAACCGTTCCCTGTAGTCAAGATAAACCTACTAAAACGTTGTACTACAATCCTACTGATGGTGTGTCAAATTCCACCTAAGATTGTGAACCAGAACTTATATTCCACAAGAACCGATGATCCAATCTTCTATGTGTAAGCCGTACTCTACACACTGGATCATCTACTATGTAGAATAAAAGACACTTGCACAACATACAATTATATCATGCAAACATTGCCCATAATAGATTCTCATCAAAAAGGATAAAACTGATTAATAATTAACTAATTAAATATTAATCCATTACACAAAAGCATGGCTTTTAGTATAAGTTTCTAACATATTCGACAAAGATCATTTTGTAGACCCACCCCTTTCTCTAATAAGGTAAGGTCCAGATTATTTCTTTGGAAAAACCTACCAAATAAATATTTCCTGCTAGTCATAGAAAACAAGGAGACAAGCCACAAAAATAGGAGACTATCTTAGAGAGGCCAGTGGTCCCTTGCTTCAATCCGACCTCGAAGATCAGGTGAAGCTTCCATGACTTTGTATCGGTATTTCGTTTATTTTCCCTTTTTGAAACCTTTTAGGGTAGGGAGCTATGATTGAGACGAAATGTCACAGACGTGAAACTCAACATATAGATACTGGGAAATGGCCCGTAAATCAATAAAATGAGAGTTGCAAAACCCTTCTTCATTCCAATTACTGAGATCGAGCTGTGAAAGACCTTTTTTTTCATTAATAGAGCGAAGTCAGTCACTTCATCGAGTTGGACCAAAAGTGGAATCTGATAGGAAACAAACAACAAAAGGATTCATTTGGGTGGAATGAATCGATTAATCTTCGCCCTTGCTTTCTTTCATGGTTCCCTCAAGCCTTGTTTCTGGTTGTTCCATATGTGAGTCTTGTTCTATGCTAGGGCTTAGAATACACAAGAAAGCTAGTAGCACTAGAAGGAATATGCTAATAAAGCTGTCTGTCAATAGAATACGAGTTACTCTTTGCTCACTCTCCTAAGCTCTTCATACAATAAATCCCACCTGAGATAGCTACCTTTCTCAAAGCTCATAGAAGAACAAAATGCCTATCCATTTTCTTAATTTAAAGAGTCCTTTCCTCACTCATAGGTACAGTCAAAGAAGTCTAAATAGAAATTCAGTTTCAGACTGACTAGGGGAAGCAACGAATCCTTATTACAGTAAGGAAGGAAATAACCATTTGAAAAGAAGGAAAGTCATTCTATCCTATATGCGACAGGATAAATAAAAACTACACAAGCAAAAGAATGATACCTCACCTAGTCAACACTTGCTTAAAATAGTCTAATCGAAATATAAGAAATATTTTGAAGAATTGCTAAACAAAAAGTGCAAGTAAGGAATAAGTTCATGTGTTGTTCAGCTACAATTGAGAAGTCATCCTAATGATCTATTACTCCAGGATTTGGAGAAAAAGAGTCTCATTGAGTATGAAAGCCTTTGCAAGGGGGAAGAGAGCTTTCTGAAGGTGATCAAAACAAAGCCTCCTTTAAATCTTCCAATGCTAGGTTCAACTGAAATAAAATTATGTCTATTCAGAGAGAATATGGTACTGAGCTTCGTGATTACAAGCTTATCAAGAATGAAATTTTCTACTACTATGAGGGGTTACTTGGCTCTCCGCCCAGCAAGTTACCCTGGGGAGAGATGTTCTCTCTTGTTTTATAGTACGATATCTGAGAAGCAGGTTGTCACACCCTCATTTTTAATAATCAAATATGTGGGATTGATCAAAAGTCACACATATCACCTTTGAAAAGTCAAGTCAATAGTACATATCCAAGTCAAATTCCACATGTCTCTAACCAAAGGGTACCCATACCTAAATACATGAGTACCAAAATGAGTTAAAGTTATTACACATTTCGAACATTGTCAAAAGATTGCAAAAATTGAAGTTACACGATCATCACTAAAAAATATACTAAACATAGAGATGATAAAATAACTTCATGAAAAAATGAGTTTCATGTCATGCATCCACACTCCAAGCATCCAACTCATGTGTCTTGCCAAGTACTTGAAAATGATAGGGTGAACTCACTAGCCCTGTAGAAAACTTTTCTACTAATGCTAAGGGTATAGAGAATGAGTGATGACGTGAAGGTATAACAAACATGAATGAAGTGACTAATAAGGACTACGATTGATTGACTCAATGTTAAATGTCCACAAGATACCCAAATGCCCAACCAAGTACCCAAGTGTCCAACTATTTCCTCTTAACCGTTACAAATCATGTCGTGTATCCATTTTCATCAAAATACCGTATCCTTCATAAAACATTTTATTTTCAAACACTTCACAAAAATAACCACTTGTTTTAATAGGGAATGAATCCCTCTGCCAGATTTCGTGGGCTCCATACACCCATGGCCAGGGACACATCCAACGGTGGCCCTAGTATTCATTATTGCTATTTTCAAAAATCCATTTTGCACTCATGTGTCCAAAACATCCATATAATCCATTTTGTTCAAAATCTCGTAGTATATCAATTTCGACTAAGTTAACGCGTGTCCAAGTACGTGAGAAATCAAGACGTGTCATGAATCATACCATGATAGGCTAGGGACAAGTTTTTCGATAGGTTTTGAAGTGCAAGGAATGCATATGTCAAGTACAAGTCTGAACAAGTGGCCAAAGTCAAAGAAAACAAATTCTTGGGAGTTGGATTGATCCACTTTAGTCCTAAAGGGATTTGGATTTACCCAACTTTCAAGTGGATTGATCCACTTTGGTTACAAGCTGAACAAAGGCACTTTGGATCGATCCACCTCAATAGGTGGATTGATCCACTATGGCTTAAGACAAAATTAGAGGGTTTTGGATCGATCCAACTCAAAAGTGGATCAATCCACTATGGTCCAACACTGAACAGAAGGCTTCTGGATCGATTTAGAGGTCATTACGAGCATATTTTTTTTACAACTTTTTCCAAAATGAAGGGGGTTTCAACCCAAGTCAAATTTGAGGTTCCAAATCACAACTAAACATGAAAGGAGAGTATGTCAACAAATAATTCATGGATCAACCAAACAAATGTATAGAAATCAAACTCCCCCAAGATCAAAATCAACTCTCATGGTAGTGTCTAAGCTTGGCAAGAAATCAAAGGGGAATGACAAGTATATTGCAACATTTCAAACCATATATACTTAAAGGAATTAGAGATAGGTTCCCTACCTCAATGGTTAAGCTCCAATGGTGAAAGGAATGAAAACCCAAAATTGTTCTTGCAAACCCAATAGAAATAAGCTTCTTCAAGGTGATTCCAAGAAAGCCTGGACTCCAAATCATGCTTAGATGATAGAAATGAGGTTGGATCTTGAAGAGATGAGATGTGGGAGGTGAATTTGTGGAGAGAGTGAAGCCAACTTTGGAGAGGAGTAGAAAGAAGAGGGAGCCGACTGGAGAGAGAGAGAGAGAGAGAGAGAGAGAGAGAGAGAGAGAGGTCATTTGTTTCAAAAATTTGACCCTAACATGTGTTTATACACTCTCACACTTGCACTTACACCCCTCATGTTTCTAATATGTTTTCCAAGTACCCACATGCAATTACCAAACTCACATTGATCCCACTTTACTTTATTTTCATTTCCTCACATTTTCCCAATATTATTACCGGAAAATCATTTGAAATTACGAGTCCTTACGTAGGTTCTCACCATGGTTAAGCTAGTTACAAATGAAGACATTAATACCCTTTTTACCCTTTTCAACATGAACCCTAACAACGCAACTAGCCCTGATGGGTTCAATAGCTTCTTTTTCAAGATATGCTATAGTAGGACATCCTAGCTGGTGTTCACTCTTTTTTCACCTCAGGTAGGGCTCCAAATGAGCTGTGCTTCGGCGTGTTCAGGTTCGACTCAAACCAAAAGAAATCAACTTGAGGTCAAGCTCGACCTCAAATTGAGTTGCAAAAAGTTGGCTTGGGCTCGGCTTGAGAAATAATTACAAGGCTCGAGCTCGGCTCATATGGGCTAAAACGCCTTCAATTGCATAGGCGTGAGGGGTTAGCTCTCTATTTATAGAGTGATTTGCATTCCTCACTCTTGTAAACCACCGATGTGCGACTGACCATGTCGTGCTGAGTCAAAAATAAATATTTAAAAACCTGGAATTAACTTTTACTTCGAAGAATAGTGGTTAAGTCCGAGTGTTGATCCACAGGGACAAATTGGCTGAGTTGTGTTATTTCCGATTAACTCCTAATTTAATTCAGTAAACAAATGTTTGATTGGTTGTGAAATTGCTGAACTGAAAAACACAATAATTAAAAGTGACTTAGATTTATGGAGAAGGAATCTAGGGTTTAGAATCCACTCCATCCTCATAACCACAACTTTTGCCTCGGTAAGGTTCATAATCGAATCACAAGGGATTATCGCTAGGGCTTGCAATCCCTATCGATAATCGTCAAGAAAATATTTGTGATTGTTAAAAGGCATAAATTATCCCATGGCACGGACCGTCTCACTTTCGCAGCACGATCCGTCTCGCGAGCATAGCCTATCTCAGAACTCCAAACGCAACGTTGTAAGCAATTATATGAACGGGTATTTGAAAACCGGTACACAAATACACAACAGATTGAAAGAATAAAATCGTGATTCCATTAATCCTGTGAAATCGAGTTCTGAACATATAATCGAATTTGATTAAAAACTCTTAACCTACACAAAATGAAAAGGTTACTTGGTGTAGAGCTTCATCCTCTCCCTAGATAGGGGGTTTAGAGCTTCATCCTCCCCCATGGAGAGAGTTGAAAAGCTTGAAATCGAAAAACTCGCGAAGAACAATCAGTTTCTCTCTCTAAAGCTGTCTCTCCAAAATAGTTCGGAACCCTAGCAGTATGTTATGATGTTCTATTTATACTCGGAGACCTAAAAGTCACATAAAACGCGTCCAAAAAGCTGATTTTCGTGTTCGTTTGACCAGACCAAGACATGGGGTTCCGGACCAGAGAAGCTGAGAGTTGTATGAACCCCCCGGTATGCTTCATCCAAACCAAGAATTTTCCTCGTCCAGACGAAGGGTGCTGCAAGGTAGGATTCGTCATGTTAAGTGTTGGTCCAGTCCCGGAAAGTGTTGGTCCGGTCCAGAGATGCTGCAACTTGAGTTTCCGCTCCTTTTTATGCACATCTTCCCATCCTCAGCGCTTTAAAATCACTCCAAAACACGTTTTCTAAGTTCTCGAGCTTCTAAAGCCTGAAACACCACAAACCAACTAATACTAATTAGTTAACTACATAACCTAACTAACAAAGCGTAAATTGGTAGGATTAATGGGTGCTTTTCAGCACCTATCAGCGACTAAGAGAAGAAAACTTTTTCTTGGTAGTCTTTTGTCCCACGTCGAAAAGTGAAAGGCTTGAGAAACATTCCTTCTCTTTGTATAAAGCTTCCTGGTGGAGACCCAATCTTTCACGTGATCTCATGCGTGAGACACTGAAAGCCTCCACGTGGATGGCAATCAGAGCATTCAATGCAAGAAGTACTCCAGTAAAAGTTTTTGATCCATTTAAAAAACATATATATGTATAACCTAGCTCGTAAGCCAGCTCAAACCAAGTATTGGCAAGTTTGAGCTTGGCTCATTTACAAAATGAGCCAAAATGTTGGCACAAGCTCATTTGTTTATAGCTCGAACCAAGCTGAGTCAAGCTATTCTCGAGCCAAGCTTTGAGTTGCTCACGAATGGCTCAGTTCGTTTGCAGCCCTAACCTCAGGTAAGTCGCTTGGGGAGGTGAACTCTACATTTATAACATTGGTGCCTAAGGTTGCAAACCCCACCATAAGTGAGTGACTTCAGCCCCGTTTCTTACTACAATACCTTATACAAGTACATTGCTAAATTGATTGCTTATCAAATCAAACATGCCCTTCCTGGCAGAAGTCTTAGTGACAATATTCTTTTAGCTTAAGAATTGATGAGGAATTAGCATAGAAAGAATCTTACACCAAGATGTGTTGTTAAGATTGACCTGAAAAAAGCTCATAATTCACTCATGCAGATGGGAATTTTTGATAGATATGCTTCTCTTTATGGGATTTCCTGCCCATGTTATCAAATGGATTAGTATTTGTATATCTTCCCCTAAGTTTTCAATGGGGATCAAGGATTATTCGGAGGTAAGCTTATGGGAAATTGCTTCATCTTAGGAAATTGATTAGACCTCATATTAGGCACTCCATTGGTGATGAGCAGCACTCTATGTTGTGGTTTGATTACTGACTTCCCTTAGGTCCTATCCCATCAACTATTAAGAAGCATCGAAACCACAAAGTTGCTTGGAAGTAGGAGTTGAATAAACCGAAAATCAGAAAAACATCCGGTTTTATTTGGTTTTCCCTAGTGATTGAGCATTATTTTTGGTTTCGAAAGAACTACCCACAAAAATTCGAGCAGAACCGAAAGTTATAACAATAACTCATGACCCTAGTAATTTCGGTAACCCAATACCCCAAAAACTTAATAACCCAACTGATAAACCAGTTATATGTAGAATAATGATACATAAACAAACTTTGTGTCACAATCATTTTTGTTATATGTATATATAGATGTTTATCTGTGTGTGTATACATGCTTAAACTGTGGACTAATATGTTTGGATGTTCCAGTTCAAAAAATAATAATGTTTGTATATTAATGCATAGTATTTCCTTCTATTTTATGCTTTATAATCTGGTTGAGTCTGTTTTTGTTGTTCTGGTATTATTAGGCCTATTGGTTGAGGAGAATTGATTTTTGGACTATTCATTTTTTTACCTATTGCATGGATTTTTTAGGCGAAATTCCAGGCCATTCCCACTTTTTGTGGGACTTCCCTCCAAACCCCATTTTGTCTTTTCCTTTGAAATAAATCCTATGTAAGTGCGTGGGAGGATTTCTTATTTAACACACACGCATGCCGCGTCATTATGTCACCTGCCATTACCTTCTTTACTACTCCGTAACTCACACCTACCCTTTACTGACTATCTTCTCTCTCTCCCTTTACCCTTTACTGACTATCCTCTCTCTCTCTCTCTCTCTCTCTCTCTTCCTTTACACACATGAATTTAACACACCTTCTCTCTCTCCTCTCTCTTCTTTTTATTTTTAAAACTTTTAAATGTTTATAATTTTTAATTTACTTGTCCGATTTTGAAAATATATACTCCCTCCGTCCCATAAAGTTTGATCACTACGAAACTACATGCAATTTTCAAGCTAAAAAATAACGTGCTTACGAAAATAATTTTTTAGTCAATATGGATCTTGTTTGATAAATCTCATCGAGAACTTTTATACGATACAAAAAAATTCAAAAATTATTTTGGTAAATACATTATTTTTTAGTTTGAAAATTGCACGTAGTTTCATAGTGATCAAACTTTATGGAACGGAGGGAGTATTTTTTTTAAAACCTACTCCACGAGATCTATCAAATAAGACCCATATTGGATATAAAATTATGCGGGAAAAAAAGATTTTTCAGAGTGAATTGTGTACAGGATGTGTGAATTGTTCATAACGGGTTTTGAATTCTTCAATTTTGGAATGTGTGAATTATGCATTTGAGGGGTGTGAATTGTGTCTTTTGGAAAGTAAGTTGTGATGCGTGTATTTAGCATTTAAGGGGTGTGAATTCTTCCATTTCGAGGATGCAATTTTTTTTCTTGTGGATGTGAATTGTGTTTTTAATTTTTTTGGAGTGATTTGAGGGGTATGAATTCTGCATTTGAGGGGTATGAATTCTGCATTTGAGGGGTGTGAATTCTTTCATTTTTTATGTGAATTGTGTATTTTGGAAAGTAAATTGTGATGTGTGATTTCTTCAATTTCAAAGGTGTGAATTCTTTCATTTTCTATGTGAATCATTTTGGAAAGTAAGTTGTGATGTGTGAATTCTTCAATTTTAGAGGTGTGATTTTTTTCATTTAGGAGTGTGAATTATTCAGAATAATTATAAATTCTTAATTAATGTGTATAAAAAAACTTTTTTACATGTACACAATTTCACATTCAAAATGGATCTTGTTTCGAAGATTTCAATCATTAAGTAGATTTCAAATATATATATATTTTAAATAAATTGACTAGTAGAGAGGAACAAAGCAAGCACAAAAATGAATAACCTCTCGGATCAAAAAGCAATCACGGAAATGACATGTATGACATGCTTTACTAGGTGTACAATCCCTTTTACAATGATATCTCACAAAATAAACACTCTCAAAAGTGTAGATAACATCAACATGGCGCTCTATTTTTCTCTCAATAATCAATGAACTTTGGAGCTCAATATGAATGTCTTTTCTTCTCCAATTCCTTTTTACTTGTTTGTTATAACAGCAACTCCTTTTTATTCTTCTAACTTCTGAACGTTAGAAGACTCATCTTCTTATGGAAATTAACCAAATAATTATGACCCCAATTGATGCAAAGCCAAATCCAACCTTTTTCATCACTAGCCATTCAAAGCTTGAATTGGCAGCCATCTTTATATATTTGGGAATAAGCCTAGTCTTAATAAAAGCATATCCAATTAGATAATCCCCTTTTTGAATTGGCCGTTTGAACCAAGGGATGAATGATTTTCAATTAGCCCAACTTTCATTTCTTATTGCTACTCCAATATGCCTTAATTGAACCAACCCTTAATTGAACCAACGGAAAGACTACAAATCTATTCCTTTTCTTGCTCCCTAGCTGTTGGACATATAGCCATGAATATATTGAATTTGCTGAGCTTTATGGCCATTTGAATTGCTTTCCAAAGTAAGAGTTTGTCCATATTTTCTTGATCTTTGAATATCCTTCAACATATTCTTTTCCATTTGGAGTCCTTGAGCCAATAAAAAGTAGAAAAAAGATTTGTCCTTAATCTTTCTCCTTTGAATTTAAATCTTGACTATTGGAATAGTGATTTGGTGAAGAATCTCTCTATATGTATACCTCAACCAGAACCTACAAAATACAAAATACACAATTATTCAAGTGAGTATCAAATATCACAATTTTATTATATTTCTCCTTTAATAAAATATGTTTGTAATCATCAAAATCAACAAAGTATTTCTTAGAAAATATTTTGGGCAACAATATCCCCCTTTTTGATGATGACAAACCATAAATGATTTTATCCAAATAAAATTTAGAAATATAATGAGAGGAAAAGAAATAAGATACTCCCCTTTAATTGGTGCAATGTTTTGCTTGAGCTTTTTCTCCGCCTCTAGTTTTCACAATATTTCTCCCCCTTTGTCATCAACAAAAAGTAGGGGATACTTTGTTCTTGATATTGCACAATGTGCATCACTTTCCACTAAATTTGAAGCTCCTTTTCAACTTTGAATGATTGGACTCCAATAAAAAATGGTAGTTGTATGTTTGCAGAGGCTTTTTCGAACAACCAATACTCAGGGGGTGTTCCACTAAGTGTTTTTGTTTAAAAACTGCCTCGGTTTTTGGGAAAAAAGTGATGTATTGTGAGAGGATGACCTGTCTCGGTTTTTGGGAAAAAACAGTTTTTTGGAAAAAACTAATTAGTGGAACATGGCCTCAATCATCGGCAAGTAATGCCTTCATGCACTAGAAACTTCAAGGTTCAAAAATTCATAAGATATACCCACTTGAAAAACTTGTTAGCCATAAGAGTGCATTTGCAATAATCTAATAAATATTTGGATGATTAATCATGACAAAATAGCTTTTAAAAAAAAACATTTCTCCATTTGAAAACTAAATATTTAGAAAAGATATTTCCACAAAAAGTTTTAGTGCAAGTAAAAAAAAACTTTTTAAATTTGTAAGAGTAAATAAGTCGTTGAGAATTCATCAAAATCAATACCTCTGAATTTATAAAAAAATTTGTGCAAATAAAATTGCTAATCTCTCACCATACCATACGAATCTGAATTAACTCTACCAATCGATTTGTTGAGCTTACTCCATTGCAAAATAGTCGCCTTGTTATAAAAAACATATCTCAACATTTACCTTTGAGCACATCCATCTACAAAAATAACTAATTTGCGATTCTTTGGTAC